>CM060201.1:25042892-25075157 GCA_030562195.1 Nipponacmea schrenckii
TTAAGAGAAATTACTTCCGGTAAATATACTAAATCTAATATATAACAATATGTTATTTCCTTTGAGATATTTTAAGGGGTAATATGCTATGCACAATTTTATTCATAAAAACGGCGTGAAATTTCTAAAATAAATAATAAACTCCTTATTCTAGATGGGTCAGAAAATGGCCCAAAATAAAAGGACATGGTCCTGTCTAACATTCAGCCCATGGAGACCAGCATAGACTCTTTATTTTACATTGGTAAGAATTATGTCCAATTCACAAGGATATGGTTTTGTCTAACATCCAGCCCCGGGAATATTTACAAGTAGAGAAGGGGCCTATGGACATTAATTGGTTGGGGCCCCTCCCCTGGCAATTCTTTGAAGGATAAAAAAATTATCGTTCGTAGGACCACAGCATAAGTGAACTGTGTTTGTGTTGTGTGGGGGCGGAGAACCATTCAGGTGGGAGTGACTCGGTTCAACCTGTACACTGAATAATGTAGTTTGATAAACCTAATTATAAAACTAACATTGAAACTTAATACCGATAACAAGCCATAACGGTCATCAATAACTTCCTATGGTTTATATTATTGCTAATCTTCGCACTTAAAAGCTTATCTGTACAATTGTTAACAACAGTTCCTCGTTCCTAATCGGATACTTAATTCCATTTTTAACACTAATGGTTCTATCTGAAAGGTATTTATTGGAATAAGCTGATAGAATCATTGAAAGGCTTCAGGCTAGAAAAATAATAGAATTGCCAAAATGGATTCAATGTAAAATCACTCACTGACAAGAATAAAAACGACAATTTTTATGATTGATGATGTCATAAACCGGAAATATGACCATTTGTGATTAGTGATGTCGTCTATCACGTTGTTTTAAATGATTTCCAGGAACCATGGACGTCTAGCTCAAAATTAGAATGGTTCTAATTGACGATATCAGTAATCTTTAAATGGAATTTAGTAAAGGTGTCGGATAAAATACCTAATTCTTATGGATTGCAATTACTAACTTTTATGTGCGACGTTTCAACCAGCCTTCTCTGATCTTTATCAAGCATTGAATTAGAAGATAAACACTTTCTGTTTTAGATTTAGAGGGGGTTTATTCGATATTTAACCATCTAAAACAGAAAGTCGTTTATCGGAATTATACCACAAATTGTGATTATTTTCTGTGATATCACAGACTAGGTATATGTTGGTAGTTTGATTGGTTCAAATAAGATGATTCTGTGCTGTTGGTTTGGTTGTTAATAATAATTTATTGTAGGTTGGTTATATGGCAGATGACAAGTTAACGTTCGCTTCCGGTGGATACTGATATCGCAAACTAGGTAGTTATTGGTATTCGTAGTAGTTGGTAGAATTTATTATTAAGTTTAATATGTAATTAATATAGGTAAAGACAAAACAAATTAACCAAAATAAAGGATTAGGAATAAGATTAGCTTATAAGAGGATACTCCAGGATCTTTATTGATTAGTGGATAATGTCCTCTGATTTGGATGACTTAAATGATTATCCTTATTTTATCGTTTTTGTTAATGGTTAGTGGCGTGGTTTCATCCCAATTAACTCTTTTGGCCTGTAGCTCTGTAGCTTTTATGTGGTCTTGGATTGCTAATTGTTTATAGGCTTTTCTTGATGCCTTTTTTTGCAGTGGTATTTTTGTTTCCCCTAGGTAAAATTCTTTTGATGATATCAGTGTCTCCGATAATAGAAAATCACTGTTATAAAGCCTAGAGATCCACGAATAGTCATGCTAACACTTATTACAATATAGCCGGTTCACAGATTATGTCATCGTGTGTTCTCGCAAAACACAGCCCTGACCTTGTGAAGCTTTTCAAGCCAACCCGACCCATGTGACTCCAAACAATCATGTAAAGCTTCGTATAAATCAATAAGTTGATTTCTCTCTTTTCATCCATATCACAAATAACAGATCAATAGATGCTTTTGACGAATCCTGTTAACTGCCGAATCTAAAAAAGAAATCTGAATTATTTGCGTGTTGCCGTTTTATTACACAATACACTCTGAGGTAAAACCAGAAACTGAACCATGTAGAAGATATAATCTGCGATCTAGTGATCAGTCAGTTGAAAGCTTGATAATATCCGTTTTTTTTTTACAAAAAAGTGCTCACTTGCGAGTATCCGTTTCTTAGATCAATACAGCGTGATAGATCAGTAGGTTTGATTTACTGTTTTGTGTTTATTTAGAAATTGATCTTAAAGGTACAGATTCGCCATTCATTGACCAATCATACCTTAATCTCAGAAACTGTACATCGAGGTAATTAGAAGTAATGTTCACAGCTCACTGTCAAGATATGATCCTTCAAATCCACGTGTATCTAGTATTATTCTCGTTCTAAAGTTAAAATGACAACTCGCCATTTCTTAAGGCTCCGCTGGAAGTAGAAAGACACATATAGCGTGAGATATTTTTGTATGAATTGTGCAATTTCATGCATTTCTACACGTTCCTAAAGCAACGTTTGGACATATATTTGGACATGTTCCTGTATATCTCCAAACGGTGCTTTAGGAACATGGCATTTCTAGTACCGAAGGTTATGGAACGGTAGCCAAGACCCAAGTTTATCCCCGAAAATAGAGTAAGTCTCTCTCTTTAGTGAAATGTAATTTTGACAATCAAATTTGACGAATCACTAAAGCATGTTATCCATACTGCTTAAATATGAACCATTGAAATTGATGAATGCATACATGCCATAGCAGATACTAAAAAAGATTTAAATTGAAATGAAATTGAGTTCGGCGGTGTCTAATGATTCTGACCTTTTTGTACCAGTTCGAAGGTTTTAAAGAGACACTGTTTCTATCCGTTGGACCAATCGTACCTTAGTCTCCAGCTAAGCTGTAAGAGTGTCCACAGTTCACCGTCAAATCAATGTGAATGAATATAGGCCTACCTGCTGATTATTATTGTTTGTCAATTATTGGAAATTTAAAAGATTTTATAATTATAGTATGTAGTTGATAATTTAATTGAATTTTGACCATACCAAATGACATCCATCCGATATTTCCATTTCCATCGACAATTTATAACTCAATTTATCGACAATTTATGTACATCATATTATCATTCTCTTAAAGTTGTAGCACTTCTAGATGTTGAAAAGACTTCACGTTGTGTTTTAATATATTTATTAGGTATGGATCTTCTGAAAAGGTGGTGAGAGAGATATAGGAGATTGGTGGCGGCGAATCTTCCTCTGTTCTGGCTCCCGGTCCAGGCTTGACAGGCTCTCTTATACCACGACCTGGACCCTGGATGCCCAACATGCAGGCTATTGGCTGGCGTAGCTTTAATGCAAGCTGTCCACTTCAAACCTGCATGCCCAGTCAGCATTAATCTAGTTTAATAATCAAGGACACTCTCTCATCACCTTTACAGTGAAAACAATAATACAATATACCAAATAATTTCTAGCTAAATTAAAGGGACTACATCAGAACCTATAAAGTGTCACAATACTCCCATTGTCAGGAGACCAATAGTCCTAAACACTATTTGTCTATAACTTTCTATAGAAACTAATCACATGGTTCTGAATGTAGCCCTGAAAGATATATGAAAGCAAATAAAAAAGCAGAGCGCGAAAATAAACACATAAACACATAAACACGAACAAACATCGGTAGGAGTTCAAGCACACTCCAATAACTCACTATTATATAATAATTATATCCGATGCCACAAACACGAGAGACACAGAATCCAACATTGGTTTCACTCAACAGAATATCCAAACGGTGTCCACCAGCTTTAGCAACAGGAACGGAATACAGTCCATATAATTTATATCTACTAACACTGGAACCCAGGAACACTGCCACTAGTTCGATAAATTATTACTGGAACAACTGGAACAAGATCAATTATTTGACGTATTGATCTAACTGGAACAACTGGAACAAGATCAAGTATTTGGCGTATTGACCTTACAGGAACAACTGGAACAAGATCAAGTAATTGACGTATTAATCTTACTGGTATTGATCTTACTGGAACAACTGGAACAAGATCAAGTAATTGACGTATTGATCTAAATGGAACAATTATGGTTAATGTTGTAATAACAGCGGATTCGGAAAAAGATGATGTTTTAGTGGATTGATACAACAGGAACAGTCTGTATAATTTAAGTATGATTTCTTGAACCAAATTTAAACAGGAGAAGTACCAGATCTGGTTTCTTTTAATTGTAGTACTCTAGGTATTTCTGGATACAATCCAATGGATGTTGTTGTTGGTGTCGTTGTCGGTGCAGTTGTTGATTGTACTGGAAGTTGTTGAAGGGCAATGTACTCTGTTTCTGCTTTCTTCGTGGGTTCTTCTGTTGTTGGTTTTCTCAATTTCTTCCCTGACCTCAGGCAATTAAGTTTATATTTTTTGAAAACAATAATGCCAATAATAACTAATGCCAAAATAACTATGACCAATAAGACAATAGTATAACCCCAATCAGGAAAGATTGAATCAGACAATTCAACCTTCCTGATACCGTGTAATTCATGCATAAGATGATCCATAGAGATTTTTTTGATATTTTCCAATTATGTTGGGAGCCTTAAATTAGTTAGGGTTTTAAAATTATCCAATATAAGTTTCCAAATATGCGAAATAGAATTTGGAACAACTGTAATTCGACAATTTTGCGTAATTGCTTTTTAGTTTTCCATAAACAGCGCAACGATGCAGAGTTTACCAAAGTTAATTTGACTCGCAGCTTTACAATAAGACATTAAAGGTGTACTGCAAGATTGAGCTTCAAATGTCGATTGATATTACATTGACAAACTAATAGAATGAGAATGGTTTAAGATCGTGTATCAAAGTGATCAACCATTTCGAGATGTTGAAATGCGATTTAGTGGTCTAAACATTACATTTTTACACAACCTTAATGCCTCAGTCGATCAGATTCAGGGCAACCCACGCTATCTAAATATAAACAGTGAAAATGTTGAATAATTAGTTAATTCTATGTCACACAAGGTACGTACGTTTACCTTAACATAATCCTGAAAATGGATTAATTTATAATCATAGGTGTAATCACAGCAAATCAGCCAACACCTATCATGGCATCAATCGATGACCATTAATTTCATCATTTAACCGGTTTTCGTCATAGCAACTTGGCTATCACTTCTAGAAGAATTTTTGTATTTTCAGCTTTCCGTCGACGTTTCCTCTTACTGAGTGCGTCGACCTCGATCGGCTCATCATCTTCGTCAGATGACATGTCTTGATCGATATCAGATTCTTTGATCCTTTCATTTTCCAGAGCTCTTTGATCAGTTTCAGATCTTTCTTTTTCCCGAGCTCTTAAACGCTTAGAGAGTTCCATCAATGGAATGTCTTCTTCACTGGAAGAACTTTCTATCTCTCTTTCATAGCGTTGAGTTAACGAGGGTACCTTAGCATTAGCTTCGCTTTTATCACTCTCCTCACTATCAGAGGGAGTAGCAGCATAATTAGTTTTCCGGAGTGGACGTCCAACGGCTTCTTTAGGTACGTCTAAAAGTAGGTGAACTAAATTTTGAGCTGTTTTATCAGAAACAGGAAAACTTTCGACCCAACCACTGTACCAGTCAATAAACGAGATGATGTATTTATTGCCAGATAAAGTGGTATGATATGGACGTGACAGATCTAGGCTGATTTTAGCAAAGGGAAATGGTGGAATGTCACTTTGCACTATACTCGGGTTTTGTTGAGTGAGAGCCCTAGTTTGACAAATCACACATTTGTTAATATACTCATGTAACTGTTTATACATGTTAGGGAAATAATATTTTATTTTCATAGTGTCATATACCTTGTCAACACCCATGTGACCTGCCTTGTCATGATAGGAGGTTATCAATACACTGACTAAATGTTCTGGAATGTACAAACGTGTTATTGGTTCACCATTAGGGTCAGATATAAAATAAACAAGGTTTTCAATTACTAAAAATTGATTGCGTATTTTAGCTTTACACTTCCCTTGTTTTAAGTTGTCGAGTATATTGATAATGTTTTGATCTTTAGATTGTTCAACAACCATATCAAACGCGTTTAATTTTAAATGCTGGATTTCGATCGTATCATCAGTAATGGGCGCTTGGCACTTAACGTAATCTCTTGGATTCAGTTTATTTGAGTTTATAACATTTACTTCGAAGCTGTTGTCTCTTATACCAGGTTCCAATTCTTCACTTTCAGAACCACATAAATTATCATGCGAGGCTTTATCGGGCAATCTTGACAGCATATCAGCGCAAGAATTAAATTCGCCTTTAATATATTCAACTTTACAGTTGTAAGATGAAATATTCAAAGCCCACATTTGAACCTTCTTATTCTCCATTGGTGAATCAAGAATATACTGGAGAGGTTTGTGGTCTGTTCGTATAACGAAATTAGAACCATGCAAATAAAAATGCAATTTTTGAAGGCTTTAGTTAATAGCAAATGCCTCTTTTTCTAGTACTGACCATTTCTGAACTGACTTTAAGAAAATTTAAGTGAAAGAAAATAAACAGGTACGGTAATGTTTTTTAACTGATCGTTTTTACCAGACTCACCGGAAACTTGACACTGATCTTACTTCATATTTGTCTAAATTAGACAGCGAGCCTAACACAGTACCCTTTTAATACAGTAGGTCTTTTTTGTTTTATTAGTCAGAACAATTAGTAGTGATTTGTGATTTGTTCTGACTAATTCTGATGTGGTAACAGAGTTACCAATCATTAAACCAGGTTCTTCCGAAAAGAAACCTTTCCCGAATGTAGATACCTGCAACATTGCAGTGGTATCCCTGGGTAGTTCTTTTACTTTCCCAGTAACAACATTTTGCATTTGAGGACGTATCACAATAGTATTTGCCATACAAATCACGCAATTTATGTGACTGTCCTCTTGCATCGGGATATTATTCTCTCCTCACTATCCTCACAGCTGACAAGTCATAATACAGCCGTACACCTTTTGTGTCAGAAAATCCATACCTAATATCATGTTTCTATTTATATCTGGTGTCCCCGAGTACACAAGACATCTTATATTTTGCCGATCTATATTTACCAGACAAGATTTCCTGCCAAACTTATCTTATAGACTCTGCATTTTTTCCCTCCGCTGGTTGGTACATTCGCGGAAGGCGTTAGGATCCCCCTTAAAAGAAGATACGGCAGAGGTTATACTATTGTTTATAACGAGATGGTCAAACCTCCAATTTGGTTAGAAGTTTTCGAAAAACTGATCACCTGAAGCCATAGTAAAAATTGTTACTTACCAACAGAAGTTTTACTGAAGTTTCTTGAGTAATATCTTTGCCCGTACGAGATCCTGGTCACGGCACCAAAAGAAGTGTATAGATGTAGCACTTCTAGATGTTGAAAAGACTTCACGTTGTGTTTTAATATATTTATTAGGTATGGATCTTCTGAAAAGGTGGTGAGAGAGATATAGGAGATTGGTGGCGGCGAATCTTCCTCTGTTCTGGCTCCCGGTCCAGGCTTGACAGGCTCTCTTATACCACGACCTGGACCCTGGATGCCCAACATGCAGGCTATTGGCTGGCGTAGCTTTAATGCAAGCTGTCCACTTCAAACCTGCATGCCCAGTCAGCATTAATCTAGTTTAATAATCAAGGACACTCTCTCATCACCTTTACAGTGAAAACAATAATACAATATACCAAATAATTTCTAGCTAAATTAAAGGGACTACATCAGAACCTATAAAGTGTCACAAAGTCTATAATTATATAATTATATTTGAATTTTGAAAATAGAAAAGGCTAAGCGACCAAATCGTTCTTGCTGAAGAAAGTTCATAGGCGTGGAAATGAGAATAAAACGTCTTTTACGAGAGTTTTGATTTGTTTGGTAGAAATATCCTTAAAAGGGACTTGTACTACCACACCCTTTCGGAAGTATGACAAATAGGGTGTTGTTTGAAGTTCGACGAATGGAGGCGTAGTTTGACGTATGAGAAATGTAGGTGGTTAAACGTATGACGAATAGAGGTGCGGTTTAAAGTATGACGAATAGAGGTGTGGTTTTAAGTATGACGGATAGAGGTGTGGTTTGAAGTATGAAGAATAGAGGTGTGGTTTGTAGTATGACGAATGGAGGTGTCGTTTGAAGTATGACGAATAGAGGTGTGGTTTTAAATATGACCGATAGAGTTGTGGTTTGAAGTATGACGAATAGAGGTGTGGTTTGAGGTATGACGGATAGAGGCGTGGTTTGAAGTATGAAGAATAGAGGTGAGGTTTTAAGTATGACGAATGGAGGTGTGGTTTGAGGTATGACGAATAGAGATGTGGTTTGAAGTATGAAGAATAGAGGTGTGGTTTGAGGTATGACGGATAGAGGTCTGGTTTGAAGTATGACGAATTGAGGTGTGTTTTGAAGTATGTCGAATAGAGACGTGGTTTGAAGTATGAAGAATAGAGGTGTGGTTTGAAGTATGACGAATAGAGGTGTGGTTTTAAATATGACGGACAGAGGTGTGGTTTGAAGTATGACGAATAGAGGTGTGGTTTGAGGTATGACGGATAGAGGTGTGGTTTGAAGTATGAAGAATAGAGGTGTGGTTTGAAGTATGACGAATAGAGGTGTGGTTTGAAGTATGACGAATAGAGGTGTGGTTTGAATTATGACGAATAGAGGTTTGGTTTGAGGTATGACGAATAGAGGTGTGGTTTGAAGTATGACGAATAGAGGTGTGGTTTTAAATATGACGGATAGAGGTGTGGTTTGGAGTATGAAGAATAGAGGTGTGGTTTGAAGTATAACGAATAGAGCTGTGGTTTGAAGTATGAAGAATAGAGGATGTGGTTTGAAGTATGACGAATAGAGGTGTGGTTTGAGGTTTGACGAATAGAGGTGTGGTTTGAAGTATGAGGAATAGAGGTGTGGTTTGAAGTATGAGGAATAGAGTTGTGGTTTGAATAGATACGTGGTTTGGAGTATGAAGAATAGAGGTGTGGTTTGAGGTATGACGAATAGAGGTGCGGTTTGAAGTATGACGAATAGAGACATGGTTTGAAGTATGAAGAATAGAGGTGTTGTTTGAAGTATGAAAAATAGAGGTCCTGTTTAAAGCATGACGGATAGAGGTTTGGTTTGAAGTATGAAGAATAGAGGTGTGGTTTGAAGTATGAAGAATAGAGGGTTGGTTTGAAGTATGACGAATAGAGGTGTGGTTGGAAGTATGACAAATAGAGGTGTTGTTTAAAGTATGACGAATAGGGGTGTGGTTTTGAAGTACGACAAAGTATTACATAATAAATGATAGCCTAATGAGATCGTTAATGCAACTTTACTATTCTTCTATTTTGGACACTGTACGTGACTAATTGGATTCGTGAGGATTACAAACTGATCGCTTTACACCGTAGGAAATATTTAGAATTCACGCTGATTGAGTTAATTAGATAATTTGGAAAAGAAAAAAGAAAGAAACAACTATATTTTACAAGGATAACAACAACTCCGCTGTGACAAGAATCCTTTGTACCAACTGGTCCTATTGGCATTGATTATCCGTACCCTTTAATAGCTGGGTGGAACGGCATTATGATTGAAGATTACTTCTTTAAAGACCTTTCACACACCGATTGATATTAGAACTCACGTCCGATATTTCGACTCGATTCTGGTATTAAGTTTGACAAACAAGCGAAAGATATACTCGAAGCACTTCGAATCTGGTTTGCAGACTTCTTGTCCAAACCACACCCCATTCCACTCCTCATACTTCCTCGAGGAGGTTGTAATTCAAATAGGGGAAAATTAGGTATTCCTAGATACTAGTAAATATTGTTAAATTGGTCGAGAACTCCAAGCCAATCAAACTAAATCACACGTTAAAGAAGCTTTGTTCTCATTCGCACGGCTACAAAACGAAGTGTAATTGGCTTTGTTTAATACGGGTTAATTAGATCATGTCATAATGGTTTTTTACATGTTATATAAGTGTAATAAATGCCAATATCCAATTGTTAAGTCCACAATGCTATAAAAGTATGTGGTGTTAAAAAGCACTCCATCTTTATTCCGTTATTGACTTCGAACCACTTTGATCACATTTGACAATTAGGAAGTCAGTACCTAATGGTGAAGTCATGATAGAGGATATACAAAACTATTGTTTAGTTCTTGATTTATGGGAATATAATACTAAACTACAGGTTTTGTATTTCGGAAGGTTGAAGAAGCAATCTGTTTCTCACCTCCTTTTATAGAGAGCATACAAGAACGTAATAATTATAGTATCAAGCCATTCATCATATACAGTACGTACATCATACCAAAGTTACATCTTTTAAAACGTATCAGGGGGAGATAGATACGTATTTCATTGGCAATCAGCTTGAAATTAGTTTCTCTGGAAGGAAAAAATATCTCTTAGAATGGGCATTAGATTTTAAATCTCCAACTTAGTCAATAAGAGCATTATATCCATCAGTTACTTACCAGACACTATGAATAAAGAAAATAATATAACACGATATACATTGGGAATAGTAATTAGTATTGAAAAACGCTGCGTATCGTATAGTTTTGACACCAGATACGCCAACTGATGAACAAAGACTCATTTAAGCCAAGGATTGTTGGCTTGATTGGTTGATCGCTTTTCATGATTAAAAAGTATTTCGAATTCACGACAACTGAATGAATAAGTCACGAAATTTAATTCCATTCCCGTATTGATACTGCTTTTTAGCACTGATGACGTCGCTAATCGCAAAGGCCTCGTGAGATATAAGAATATTTTGCGATTAGCGATGTCATCCAACACTTAGTTTTAGGGAATTTCAGGAATCACAGACACCTTAAAATTGGAATGGTGTAATTGTAGATTCACAGAATTCGCTTTTATATCCAAATAGTTCAGAATCATGAAAATCTAATGTATTTTAGATCAACAAGCTGGAAGTGTACAATTACTAGTAAAATATACTCTCTTCTTTAAAAGCAGTAATTAAAGTTTCCACGAAGTGATGCTCAACAACGTTTACAGCTCTGGGCTACTTTCCTTTTTTCACTTGATTTGTGGAGGATTTTAGTACTAAGTAAACAAGAGACCACCACTTATGATAATGATAATTAGAGAACTTCCTGAAAATACCGAGGAACTTAGTCTTACCAGACGAAAAGTATAGTACACGTCTCATGTCAGTGATGCAGGTCGGAGAGGCTGACATGGAAATAGGGTCTAGTCGTTCGGATGGGACAATAAACTGAAGCCCCGTGTGCTGCAGGTTATGTTTGTTAAAGATCCCTCGACAGATGGGAATCATAAAAACAGTTAGCTAATACTGCTGTCCTGGTAACAAAGAGTTGTGGGATGGTCTTTTTGGTGTGGGGCATGACCTAGCACAGCCCTTAATACACCACTGTCTCCATGGTTTGTAAAAAAAAAAAATATTTAATGTTATCAGGATGTTTGTCGAAACTTTGAATTCGTTTATTTTTAGATATCATCAAAGCTTTTAATCGAACATTCATGTTAGTTTGGGATATGAATGGAAATCTGCAATTTGTAACATACAAGATCTGATGTCTTAAGCATTGGAAGGTATCGTGCATGCATGTCATTCATTTCTTGTAATTTCATTTCAACATGCAAGAAGGACTCCAATCAAGAACCAATCAAAATAATTTCCATGTTTTGTTTGATAAAATCTTAAATTTTTCAACTAGAAGAATCTAAAGTGTTTTCTACTCATCAGTAATATTGCGTCTTAGAATGACCCTACTTACAAGTTCTGGTCAATATGAGTATATATTCATCATTGAACTTATCTGGTGTCATAAAGTAACAGAATCTTGAAAGCTCGCAAAACAAAGTAATTATTGAAAAACGCTTTATCAATTTTTTTAAGCGTTTTTAAAATCATCAAGTGCATTTTTATGAATAATTTCTAAGTTTATTGGAATTATCAGATTATATAAGGATTCTGTAATGTTATTTATGGCAGCAGGTATAACTACTGATGACTGTATACTCAAGTTTTAAATTTTCAAATTTTATATTAATTCTAAGACCTATTGTCCCTTTAATTAAACAAAATTCTGCTTTATGCTTATATCGCAGACCCCAGCAACAATGTTTTAATTGGCATAATCATTCTAAGACACAGTATTACTTTAAACTAATTTTCTGTTTCTGTGGGTCTAATTGAAATAACAAGGACAATTTTGTAATTATAGCAGTATTATCTAGCAGTATGAGGTCCATCGTTGACAGCTGGAAGCAAACGAGGCCGTATTCGCTTCAGATTTAATTATAGAACATTCAGTTAATAAAAGTATCCATTCTTTGACTCCAGACGATCCGTTAATCCAAACCACACCGTCGTTATACTTCCTCGAGGCCGCGGTTATACAAGTTATACAAATCAAACTAAGACGTAAACAGCGCCACTAATCTGACGAATGCTTTTATCTTATCATTATTGATAACAAATCTTCAAAGCTGCTTATTCTTTTTAAAGGACGCTTTGACATTTGATTCAATACAATCACAGACTGTCGTGTCATGATGTCGTTTAAGTTGAAAAGATTTCGAAATGAGATTTATGTAACTCGTAATTATTCAAAGAGAAATCGGAAGAAATTTTAAGAAAATCCATTCATGCTGTAAATTGCATGCAGGGTTGGATACGAAATATAGAAACTTAAATTTCCGTTATCAAGTCTATTTTGTCTGTCTTTAAGAAACTTATATAGGAACAGGTTCATGGCTACGTGAAGAAATAAATTAGTTTCATACCACCCAAGTTATTATATTAACCATTATTGATAATATTTTTGTTAGGTTGGTATACTGCGGGGCGAACACACCTTTAAGACAAGAAACTAATACCATTATGATCAATTTATATCTTGGAGGACCATTTTGATAATCATTATGAATTAGTCCAGTGTGGTTCGTTATTGAGCTTTAGGCTACTCATAACCAAATGAAATCATTATGCGCTCCCAGTACGCTTGTAATTCAAATCTAGGCACGTCAGATGTTTATGAAATGAAATTAATGGAGTATCACTTCTCTATTTTCTGCACCTTATGGGCTTATGAAGACGGGCAACGTTATGCAGTGTGCAATGAGGGAAACCTTGCCTGTACAGAAGCATAAGTCTCATATTTTCGATTTCAATATGGTCGAGGGGTGTCTTTATCATGAACAGCCTGTAGCACACGGTATGTAGGTTTACTTTTTTTTTCATATACGCCCTACAGACCTTTGATAAGGAAACGTTTAGGTCAGCGAGAAATCATGAAAAATATTTTCTCAACGGTTTGATAACCACCTCTGTTGGGTATTAAAAAAGGAAACAAAGACGTGTGTTCGATATTGAATTGTATCTTATGTAATTAGACTTGTATTGTTCTTCTATAAGCCATGATCGATTGTCTTGTTTAGTAGAGACGCCCATCCTTATAACTTCCTTTCTCTGTAGATTTCCATTTCTGATACAATGCAGATTTATAATAGTTCTTCTTTGTAGATTAATGGATTTTTATTTTCAATAGATAAATATAGACATAGATCTATATTTGAACACTAATTATGTCCTTTGATAATTAGTTATCAAGATGCCAATGTAAATTGTTGAAACGATGTGTAGTATAACATCAAAATCTGATCTCCACTCCGAAAGGCTTCTTAGATAACGATTTTCACCTGTTGATGCCAATGTAATTTGTTGAAACAATGTGTAGTATACCATCAAAATGTGATCTCTACTTAGGAAAGGGTTTCTTAATAAAACATTTTCATGATGTTTCAATGTAAATTGTTGAAACGATGTGTAGTATACCATCAAAATGGGATCTCCACTCCGAAAGGTTTCTTTGATAACCACCTTCAGCTTATGATACCAATGTAATTTGTTGAAACGTTGTGTGTATACCATCAAAAGGGTGATCTCCACTCCAAAAAGGTTTCTTTGATAACCATCTTCAGGGCCTTTTAAAGGGGAAAACCAAAAAATTTTTTTAAAATTTTTGTTGAAACGTTGTGTGATATACCATAAAAATGTGATCTCCACTCCGAAAAGTTTCTTAGATAACCATCTTCACCTGATGATGCCAAAGTAAATTGCTGAAACGATGTGTAGTATACAATCAAATCTGATCTCTTCTTAGAAAGGTTGTAATTTGTTGAAACGTTGTGTGATATACCATAAAAATGTGATCTCCACTCCGAAAAGTTTCTTAGATAACCATCTTCACCTGAAAAATGTTAAATTGGTATATTTAGACAGCTTAACTTTTAAAAAAACAAAATATTTAGAAAATGCCCCCACCCCCTTCATCTGAAATATAATGATGTAGTCAATATGAAGTTGAATTTGCCTGCGATATTGTTGTCAATGGCAACTTGATAGATCATATTTTCTAACGTAACGGTGCGATATCAGTTTTCCCTCATATTACACAAGTCATTACAAAAAAAAAAAAAATAAAAATAACCTTTTAAATTACAAATCAAATAGAAGACAGACTTGCTCTGGGCGATTTTCGTGATGATTGTAAACGTTACTACAGGTTTGATAGACTATATATCGCCGTTAATTAATTTGTTTTATGATCGCAGATATTTCTTAATATTTTATGTTTTAGAAAAAAAGAAAGAAACAACTTTAATTTACAAGGATAACAACTTAGGTTCACAAGTCCGCCGTGACAGGGATCCTTTCTACTAGCTTTTCCATGGCCAAACCCCTTTGCATTAATCTTTCCCGGATTATCCGTACCCATTTACAGCTGGGTGGACTGGAATTATGAGTGAAGATGACTTACTCAAGGTCATTGGACTTCACACGCCGAACGAGATTAGAACTCATTTCTAACATTTTCAACGTATCCAAGCAAAGTACTCTATAAAAGATGGCATGCTCAGTAGCGTTTCTACGCGGGTTACCCAAATGGCCTTTTTCTTCCTTTCTCGCCCACATCGAATCTTGCCAACCACGCTTCCTTGAAAAGCCACTGATAACTCTTACATCATATCCCAAAACTCATATGGCTTTTTATTTCATTGATGGAATGTTTTTTTCTTTTGTAGCGAAAGGTATCACAAGAATGAACGTGCTCATCTCCTTGGTTTTCATTCATCTGTACGCGCTTTTCTGGGCGGTTAGTCCATTGTTTGGATGGGGAAGTTATGGACCAGAGCCTTACAAGACGTCATGTACACTGGATTGGGAAAATCCCAGTAAATCGTTTGTTATAGCAACTTTTGTTATGTGTCTTGGAATTCCATTTTTAACAATGTTGACCACGTATGGGTTACTCATTCGACTTAGTCGTACTACAACGAAGAATATGCAACGATGGACGTCATCAGAGAATGTGTGGACGCGCCAAGACCTTTATCTTTTAAAGGTATGTAACTCTAATCTCGTAAATTATCCTTTCTTATGGTACATATCTGGACATAATTACACGGATAACAATTACTGCTTGATTAAGATTAAGACAGGAGTACCCTCGTCGAAACGTCGAGAGCGAAGCTCTCTCTCATGGTAAAATGTATACATGAATATGCATCAGAAGAACTTTGCACCACTGGTAGTAAAAAAAAAAAAAGAAAAAAGATGTAATTTATTTTAAGAATTCCAGAATATTCACTTCGAGACTACCTTGATTGACTGCGACCTAGCTGTAAACAAACATGGCAGCCCCCATGGCGGCCATCTTTTTCTCACTTTTTTTTTACTACCAGTGGTGCAAAATTCTTCTGATGCATATTCATGTATACTTGTTACCATAAGAGAGAGCTTCGCTCTGCGCTCTCATAGTAAAGTAATTGTTATCCATGTTATTGTGTCCAGATATATATTCTTTAATTTCTTATGGTACAGTCAAAGTTTTTGTTTCACTTCCGGTTTTCCCGAAACTTATGTACACTTCCGGTTGAGCAACTTCCGATGTTATTGTTACACACAATGTATGTTGATCGGTAATTTGGTGTGGGGTCATGTCAGGTCAGGTCAGGTTAGATAAAGGATGAAAAGGTCACGCATGCGAATGATAGGTTATCTGAGATTTTATGAAACGATGTGTTGATAAAAGTATGGTAAATATTATGATTATACCCACTCATCAACGTTAAAGGTGGCCAACTTTGGTGCCATAATGATCGCAAGACGCCTATTTTCATTTATTATCTCCAGTTGAAGATTGATGGCTTATTTTTCTTCTATTTTTATGATTTTAATTGTAAATTGCAATGAATTTTCATTCGGAAATAGACATGGCTCTTTATCTTGACAGCTATAAATAGTTCTAGTTCTACTCATCTATTTTCTCTGTCAAGGCCCAGACCAATAAGGAATGTTAATGTCATTTTAATATCCTTTGATTTGGGACGTAGAAAATATTGACAAGTGAAATATTGGTTATATTATAAATTGAAAGTTAACTTAAAGGAATTGTAAAGACAATTTCGCATTCCACTTTTCAATCACACATCCGTGGTGTCTGCAAATGCTCTTGCGATTGGTGACGTCATTAACCACTTAGTATAAGTGGAATTGCAGGAACCATCGGTGTAAAATGATGCTATCAGATACATAAAACGGTTATAAAAAAGAAAACATTTACCCTACGAGGAACCATACGAAGAACCATACGAAGGACCATACATAGTTCCATTTGTCAAGTTGTTTTCATGGTAAAATTACTTAAGAACCAAGGGTTTAGATACTCGTCTTAAACTGGGATAGAAAATATAATATAGACGCTCATCATCATGAATTTTTCATGGAAGTCTTCTATTAGTAACACTAATTTATACGGAAGCTATCACGAGACTTTCAATTAACCTCTTTACATTACATTACAACAATTATCCGTTCAGGGTGCATAGCCTGAGAACCGTTAGAATATTGACCCACCTTGTGCCTTAAGCTATAAATAATATATTCAAACCTTATACATATATAAGAACGTAATAAAAGAGATCAAATATATACATATATAAATCAGTAGCACGACAAAGGGCAGATTAAAGGCGTCTGATATTAATAAATTTTGCACTTTTAAAGAGACTGAAAGAGATTTTAATTTCTTTTTACCTGAAGCGTAAATTTTAGAAACCACTTTACAACCTCTTCAAAGGTGTTGGCCTCAGGTACATCGTAGAATATCCCACATTGTCCTGAATAACTCAATGTACTTTTCATTTTTCTAAAGGTACCAAATTCATATGGGCTTTAAACACGGTGAAAGTATGAAAAACTAGCGATCAAAAAGTGGATTGAAGAAACTCAAGGATAACAACTTAGTCCGCCGTGATAGGGATCCTTTAATTTTTCCCGGATTATCCGCACCAAGTTACAAAGAAAGAAAGAAACAACTATATTTTACAAGGATAACAACTTAGGTTCACAAGTTCTCCGTGATAGGGATCCTTTCTAACATCTGTACCATAAAGTGACAAGTTCTGTCAGGTCCTTGTTATGTTGATATCCGACCCGTCCTTGGACTGGAAATGGGATAAGATATGATCGGGAGGTATACACGTATAGCAGCGGCTGCGACGTTGTTTTGTTTCTCTTAGTCTTGTGCAAACAGGTCGGAAAATCGCTTTTAATTTCATTCTTTTCTGTCTAATTTCAGATGACGATGGTTATGTGTGGTTGTTTTCTGTTGGCCTGGATACCGTACGCCATTGTCAGTATATTGAAGGTCATCATTCCAGATATAACCATGCCGGTACTTGTTACACTGATCCCAGCGCTATGTGCCAAATCTTCACATGTTCTCAATCCAATTATCTACTTCGTTATGAACAAGAAACTTCGGTCTAAAATTCCAGTGTGTTGCAGGTCTACGTTCCTGAACCAGAGGAAAACGGAAGAAACATGGTGTCAACTTACAGTGTCTGCCAATAACCCGACTGTGAACATTTCTTCATTCGACCGAGATAATAATGCAATTTGTTCTTCTGGGTGAATGGACTTTTATGTTAGATTGTAATAAGGCTGAAAGCCTTTAAACTTTGCTTTACAATGTTAGAGAGCACTGTTTCGCAAATTAGCTTTTTTAGAACTAACATTTCAAGCTCTTTGCAGCAGATTCTAGTGTCTTCGCGCATATTTAAGGTCGCGTCTGTGTCTAATTGGGCTTATGAAGACCATGAACTTATTAAAGGAATACTACCTCCTATAATGGACATAAAATTAGAGTCCTCAATTTGGTTCAATGTAATGATATGAATGGTGTTTTTACGTCCTATTCTTCTGCACTTTATGAGCTAATAAAGACTGGAAATGCAATGCAGGGTGCAGTGATGGCAAATTCGCCAGGACAGTGGCATAATCCTACTCTATATGCGACTTCGAACTGTTGAGGGATCTTTATAGTGCACAGCTTGTAGCTTGTGAGACGCTCCGACCTCCATCACTGACAAGGGGAAACCGAGCTGAAAAATCGGAAAGTTCATTTCGACCTGTGCAGTGATTGAACCATGGACCGTCAGATAAGCATCTTACTCACTGAGCCATGGCGACTCCATCATTCGTGGTCAATATAAGCCGTTTTATCAGCTAACCATCGGATACGAGTGTTGACAAGATATAAAAATGAATTTCTCATTTATTGAAGGGACTTGAAAAGACATGACTTTCAGATCAATTTGAGTTGTCTCCCATATCATTTTCGGAGAATATTGTTATTTGTGAATGATGTAAGAGAGCTTTTACATCGAATTTTGACTGAATCAACGGGTATATAACAATTTAATGAAACATATTTAATCTACCAAGATAACAGAAGGTCCAGAAACCAGTATGTGGTATGAAATATAACGGGCTAAACTGACCCCTATTAATAAATACTTATCAATCCATAAAGCAGTGTGTGGTATACATGGTCGTAATTACATCGCAGTAAAAGCCAAGTTTTGATAAATGTGCTATCTGCTTAATAAAGTGCTTTTATGTCTATACAAATATTTATAGCACAAAATGGCGTGTCGTTTAACGAATTAAAACGTACTATTACTTAACTGCAACTGGACACAATTTTATGGAGGACAATAACTTTATTAATTGCTTGATAAAGACGAGAGGATCATAGTTGAAACGTCACAAGTCATAGAAGAGAGTAATTATTTTCCATAAAATTGTGTCCAGTTATTGTATCTACCAATATTACTAAATGCATGCTATTAATGTATATGTAAGAAATAAAACTTTATCTTGATACCGATACCCTTGTTGTCATGAGAACCAGTATATTAGAAACTGCATAAAAACAATATTCATTGAAATAAATTAATTTTTAATTCAAATAGTAACGTTTTATATACGTTTTACTGCAAGGGAAGTAATTCAGCGCAATTTTAATTGACCACTGAGGTTTCTTACGAAA
Source organism: Nipponacmea schrenckii (assembly GCA_030562195.1). Lineage (NCBI taxonomy): Eukaryota > Metazoa > Mollusca > Gastropoda > Lottiidae > Nipponacmea > Nipponacmea schrenckii. Next base: position 25,062,335 of record CM060201.1, read on the forward strand.
TTTATTTAAAGCCTATACGTTGTTTCCTTTCTAGAGGTTACTGGTCAGTAACATGCCTAATGGCGACCAAACATAAGTCTTCGGAGTACTGTAATTCGAAGCATTGCACGGAGGTATAATGAGTACCTCTCAATATAAGAGAATACCCCACAGTCCCTCTAGCCATATCTAGTGCTTCCTCTTTTCTTCCCTACGGAATTTCATCCACAGCTGCCCTTCTCTTCGGTACCCAATAATCCCTCCTTTAATAACCCGCCTGGATATACTTCTCTCTCATACCATGCCAAATGCCGGGTCAATTACGTCTTTTCTTAGCCGTGATCAGTCACCTTAATTTTCCGATTGCTCTCTTAAGAGCAATTGTCCATTGCCTTTCCCCTGAGAAACTGCGTAATAACCCTTCGAGCACCAATTATGACTAGAAGTATTTATGCATTCCTCTCTGCAAGAGGAAGAAAGTATTAAAACTAATGGAGTGATAGTATCATCTTTGATAAAAGTAATAATCACCATCATCATGACTACAAGAAAAGAACAACAATCTTGATGGAAAAGATAAATCTTTTATGAGACTGTAATTAAAGACATATAACCCCCCCCCCCCCCAAAGTCTAAACAAAGCTTTTGTGGTTCTAACCTAAAGAATGTAGAAATGCCAGTTTCGTCCCTTTAGTCGAGAGCATAAGGACTTTGACCAGTAAAACAGTTTATGCTAATTATTGTAGAAATCCTCTTTCCTCCGACTAATTTTTGGTCTAGATTTGAAATTTGATGTCTGAAATTGCATTTTCTTTCAGAATTTCGGCGGAAGTTTATTTCTAAAAATAGTGGTTTTGTGTGCAGTGACAGTCAAGCGGATGTTGAGCAAATGTATTGGTGTACTTTCATTTTGTTTAGTTCAAATTTTCATGGTCAATGCTATATTGATTTTTTGTACAGAAACCAAGTTTTCGTCTTGATTTCTGAAAAAAGTTATGGAAGGTTGAATTTCGTGATTTAACATGGAAATACATGGCAAATGAGTTAAATCTAAATTTATTTCATTAAAGAAAGACAATTATTCAGTACGTATACATCCATATAATAGTACTACTGGTACGATATGTAGAGATAGGACTTTTATAAAACATTGTAAGTAAATCACATTTTGATTCTTAGATCAACCGGTACCTTGGGCAGTGCTTGCACAATAATATTAGCTTAGTCGCTGTCTCGCTTACGCTATAATAGTCATCTTTGGATCACAGAATAATAATAAAACATTCAAATCGCAAACCACACTTTGTAGGCTCAGTGACTCTACAAAAGATTTTCATGTCACTGACATAAAAAAAGGGTTTAGTCGTTCGGATTGGACATAAACCGAACCCCCGTGTGTCACAGGCTGTGCACGTTAGAAATCCCTCAACGGTTGAATATCGGAAAAAGAGTAGGCCAATGCCACTGTCCTGGAAATGTTTTCATTATCGCATCCTGCATGGCGTTGCCCGTCTTCATTAGTCCATAAGGGGCAGAAGAGTAGGACGTAAAACATTCATTTCACTTCTAAAGTTTTTTAGAGTACTATTCCTTTAACCACCTTTCAAAATACGAGTGATGTGACCGATATTTGATTAACTGATATCTCACGAGGCAGTTTATTAGCATCACATCCTATTAAAGCATTGTATATCACGAAACAAACTCTTATTAATATTTAATGACTTCTGATATTGCGATTAATTAGTCTACATTAGTCGGTAGATCTGGAAGTCTATTTGAGCTATCACTGCTTTCACCAAGGGGAGATAACTGAGCTTGTCTAAATCGTTTTGATTTTAACACTGTTATCAATGGAGATTCTGATATTAAGTTGATGCGTTCATATTTTTTGCCTTGTAAACTATGAGTTGAGCCTTCTCCCAATATACAATCTTTCAGGGGACTTTCTTGACATGAATACGGAACGTTTCTGTTACTTTTATTATTTTCTATCAACAACGTTTTATGCGGTGATGAGTGAGATGGTGATTCTATAAACGGCATTCCAGTCGGACTAAAACTGGTATCTGTGGTTGAGGTGGGAGTAAAATTAACCTGTTGCGGTTGAGACCAAGACGAAGTCAGTCGATGAGTGTCATTAGAAGAAGACACGAGAATTGCCGAAGGAACTGCCATCTCTGTATTGTCTGATCCAACCGCGCCATTATCGGCACACTCGTCTACTTCAGAAAGGTTTGCTAGTCCATTAGAATGTGTGGATTGAGTAACGTCCAATGTTGCAGGGATGGAATCTTCTCTGCTTTGACCGTCATCTAATTCCGCCCGTCGCTGATCGTGACGTTTGCGAGTATTTTTCACTAAACGGAAGAATGATAAAATTGAGCGGAAACTAAATTTAGCTTGTCCTTGTTCTACTTCGTTGCTAACTACGGGCACGTTTCTGTCCAAATTTGCATGTAGAGGTTCGATTCTTGTCATCATTTCCATTCGTTCCCGACGTTCGCGACACACTTTCTTTCTCTTCCGATATCTGTAGAAATCTACGGGAATGCATATTAAAAACAAAAACACTATTCCGCCGACTATCAGTAACACCATGTAACTCTTGGGTAGAATGCCTGAAATATACACATTGTTGAATTGTTTCAAAATGAAATGAGATGAATGGAGTTTTACGTCCTAATCTTCTGTACCTAATGGGCTAATACATACAAGCAGCGCCATGTAGAGTGTTGAAGCCCCTTATACCATAAAAATCTATTACGGAAGATCTCATCAAGAAATAGTGGTTGCTAACTGTTACGATCCGTATACGAAGGTTGTATAATTTTGTGGGAAATATAATGATAAATAAACATCTGCAGCAAAAAAAAAAAAAAAAAAAAAATGAAATGGAGTTTTACTTCCTAGTCTCCTGCACTTAATTGGACCAATAAAAACGGACAAAACATGCAGAATATAATTATGCATTCTAGTTTTTTATTTCCAACAGGGATCTTTTAACGCGCCGTAGGTATTACCTGAACCTCAGACCTTGCAACTACAACCAGTGATATATAATAAAAAAAACATTACCCTCTGCAGTGCACAATGGTTCGATACCAGTCCATGATCCATTGATACAAGTTCGTACCAGATTTCCAGAGTTAAGGCTATAGTCACCAGAACAACGATAGACTGCCGATGTGTTGGTCACATACCATAAATGAGCCTTAGGAAGTTCACGTGGCAAATTCCGGCATCCACTGACTGAAAAGGAACAAGATGTTAAGTTAGAAATTAAGTCTGCATACAAGCTTAAGCAGGGTCGTAGCTACAGGAGGAAAGGGGTAGGGGGCAATACCTGAAAAAATCATCCAATTCCAATACTTGAAATAAGACGATACCAAATTATCCCTCATGATATATTACTTACCCCTCCAAACAATCAAGTCTCACTATACGGGCTTGAGCAAAACTAATAAACTCTTTATTTAACATTGGTCAGAATTTGGTCCAATACAAATATAGACTCTTTATTTTACATGGGTCAGAGTAAGGTCCAATATACAAGGACATGGTCTTGTCTAACATTCAGCCCATTGAGACAAAATTAATATAGACTCTTTATTTTACATGGGTCAGAGTAAGGTCCAATATACAAGGACGTGGTCTTGTCTAACATTCAGCCCATTGGGACAAAATTAATATAGACTCTTTATTTTACATGGGTCAGAGTAAGGTCCAATATACAAGGACATGGTCTTGTCTAACATTCAGCCCATTGGGACAAAATTAATATTGACTCTTTATTTTACATGGGTAGAGTAAGGTCCAATATACAAGGCATGGTCTTGTCTAACATTCAGCCCATTGGGACAATTAATATAGACTCTTTATTTTACATGGGTAGAGTAGGTCCAATATACAAGGACATGGTCTTGTCTAACATTCAGCCCATTGGGACAAAATTAATATAGACTCTATATTTTACGTGTGTCAGAGTAAGGTCCAATATACAAGGACATGGTCCTATCTAACATTCAGCCCATGGGGGCAATACAATGAATGATTTAATAATAAAAACGAAAATACACAAATATTTCAATGTACGAATTATTTGAAAATACATAAGAGGAAGTTTACTCGTCATACACATGAAGTGTCAACCATTCTTAGTCCAGAAATTGATTAGTTTAACATCTTTAAATATAAGAACTGTCTAAATTAGTTCTTCCGCTTGACTTTTTCATTGCTCATAATCGTAAATTGTTTTTCTTCAGAAAACATAACATGGACGGCCAGATAAACTGGAAAGACAATGATTTTGTAAGACACTATGATAGCGATGTAGATGTTTGGCGTATAGCTTCTATTTTGAACTTCAGGTTCAATTTCAGAGAACAGTACATGTACATTGGCATGGAATTTCTTTAACACAAGAGCCTATTTTAAAATAAGCACACTTTGTTTATATGGTTACAAAACACATAATGTTAGTGTCGCCATGTCTTGAAGTTTACTGTCTTATTGTTTACTACCACGGCTAATCTCTGGGCATTGTCTCCGAATTTCTAAGGTCACAATATAAATAACGTTAGTATCACGTCTTGAAGTCTTGAAGATTGTTTATTATCACGGTTCAACTCTGGGCATCGTCTCTGAAATTCTAAGGCTTCGCGGACTCGTCTGTACTGCTTTTTGAGAGTTTTGATTCTATGATAGACAGGTTTTCGAATATGTTTCTATTGAATTTTGAAGTTTTTGATGTGTTAGGATAGGGCGGATTTTCCATCTCCTTGGAATTGGAGTGCTCTGTCATTTAGATGAAGAGGAGCTCGGATGTCTGTCGTATGTAATACATGTATTCAGTAAACATGAAGACAACAGAGTGTTCTTTTTTATCCAGACCCTATCAGCGTTATACAAATATTATTTCTATTTATTGTTATCGAGTATTAAAAGGTTGTTATATGATTTTTTTAAATTATTATTCCATCACTACATCAAATATTAAACACTAGCTATTTCCACAAAGCGCATTAATGGATCGTTATGTCAACATGCACGTTTTGATAAAACATCAAAGCGACGACGTGGAATAAATGGAAACTCAAATGCGTTTATAACCAAATAAGTAAATGATTTTCAAAAAAAACGAGCAGCGTAAATCAACACAATTTGGAATTGACAAGAAATAAAATATAATCAATGCTAAAGTATGGAATTCGTTTTATGCCAAGCTCATCTTGACCTCAATATCTAAAACATGACGTCAAGAAAACTCTAGGAGGTTATGCTGTAATTGCTTTGGAAAATGGTTAACTTTCTAGAAAAATGGAAGTTTGAGCAATTTAGACGTTTAGTCTGCTTGAAAAGTCACGTCTTATTTCAATTCACGTCAATCAAAGACCAATGTATAATGCTCTATATTAAAAGGAAAAAAGTCCACACGAAAACCGTTGGTAATTTTAAGTGTGTCGTAATTGATTTATGTTTTTTACATACATGAATCTTTTCTTAACAGGCAAACGGTGGAAGTGATATGATCTAGTTGGGATATATGTCCGTTTGATCTCGGGTGATTAAACTAATTAATTCCAGTGGCTTGACCTTTTATTGGGTATCATTATATACAAATCTTTAAAGGAATTGTGAAATGTTTTCTATTTATTTTTTTTTTGGTTTTTTTTTTTTGTGCCTGGGACAGTGATAATTTCAAATTGCACCATTCAATTTTCACCAAGATGTCTGTGGTTCATGGAATTCTACTAAGATTAATACATACCATGCCAACTACGACATGACCCAGCAGTAATAGTGCATTTTCAAACAGAGCGCAGTCTCTGACAGAAGTTGTCAGAACAACGTGCTTTACTTAACAATAATCATTACACGAAGATTCATGGCAGCCATATTGTAAGAGGCGTGGCTTAAACCGAACTACTTTTTTTATACCGGAAATACATGACGTTCCGAAGTAAACAAATTATTATACTGACTAACAATTATTCATAAATCCCCATTTTATACATTGAGTTTATTTACTATTAGGTAATAATCTTATATATACGAATATTAATTTACACAGTTATTGTCTAAAATGTATTGTTTTTGTGCTACTTTCGTTTGAAAAGATGTGCGAACGTAAATTATCTCCAAGCAGTGAATAAGTAAAATTACGCGCCTTATATTGTTCCTTTGTATACATTAAAATTCTAAATTTGTTTAATTCTAATCGCTGTACATTTTTCTAAATAACACAATATGAAATATTAATAATAAAAACTCAATAAGCTATTAGCTTGCTTGCGTTTTTTCTCCAAGTTAGTCCTGTGAGATGCACAGCCAATTTATTCGTGATCTCAGTTTACACTCAGACAGTAATTATATTCCTTGAAAAGTCGTGATAACTTCAAACACAAGAACAATTATCGTCAGAAGCGAATTAAATTCAAACGGTAAAAGAATTTGATATTCACATATAAATTCAAAGCCAACATTTTTTTGCGACTAGTCTAATTATATTCGTTATTTCGTGTAGTTTTTGTTAAAAGCAAATATTCACTTGATTTTGATATTGCGATATCATAATGTTTAAAGGGAATTAGGGTGTTAATTTTCTGAACATTTTACCGGTATGAAATCCAAGATGGCGCCTAATATGGCTGTCGAATATTGATTATGGGTTATGTCCCCTAATATACGTGGAGCAATCATGAAGGAAGTGTCCAAATGTATGATTTCTGAGACCAGGAATCTAACGGAATCATGCAATATATTTTTAGGGAATGAAATACAAGATGTCGTCTAATATGGCTGCCGAATATTAATTATGGGTTATTTCCTTAATGCACGTAATCAAGAAGGAAGTGTCCAAATTTATGTTTTCTGAGACCAGGAATCTAACGGAATCATCAAATCCATTCTTAGGGTATGAAATCCAAGATGGCGTCTAATATGACTGTATTATTAATGGGCCATGCCCCCTAATGCACGTAATGCAACCACGGAGGAACTGTCAAGCTGTATGTATTCTGAGTCTAGGAATCTCACGGAATCCTCAAATTCATTCTAAGGCAATGAAATCCAAGATGGCGTCTAATGTGACCTTCGAGCATTCATAAAAAAATATTTTCGCTTACACAAGTCGCTAAAATGGAATGCATGTAAATAAGAGGAAAAGGCTTTCGGTGCAGAATAAACGTTCACGGTTATGCGAACCAAACATGGTTTGTCAATAAGATTTAAGAGAAATTGAAATCTCTGTAAGATTTGACACGGAATAATTCACTCGTTTTCTCCAGTCAAATCATGAAAACGGAAATTTAATGGAGGTACAGAATACAATATAATTTTTCCGTTCGCATGCTGAATAAAATCTTGAAAATGAACTAGTCTGATGCGGTAATTATTGTACCCCATATTCCACTGATTTTTCTACCAAAGAGGAAATGGAGAGTCGGAGATTTCGGTACAAACGGAAATTTGAACTTAATCTACGGAGTAATTATAGAGAGCCTAAATGATAACACGAATTCCTCTTGATCTATAGGATTCTAAATAGAAAAGGTTATATGGTTCCGATCTAGAACATACTGACTTGAAGATGGTATCACATACTAATGAATTGGATGAAAGGAATGAACTTTTTAACATACATGTATGTATAAAATTGATTCCGAATTCTATTGAAATTAACGAGATTAATAATAAAGAATATTTATATTTTATGAGTCTTTTTATGTCGTTCCTGCAAGTCCAAAATAAAGTCTTTGATGATGTCACTAATCTCGAAAGCCTTTAGTGATACAGGCATATTTGGCTATTAGTGACGTCATCAAACAGTTTGTATTAATAAAATTACAGGAAGCTCAGACGTCTGATTGAAAATTGGAATTGTGCAAATTGATGCTATCGATGTCGCCGATACGTATAAAATATTTAGAAATCCTCATTTTAATCTCTTTAACTCAAGATATTCCGTTCCCTTGAGGGATGAAAACCCTGTATTACCAAAAATACAACTTCATTCATAAAGGTTGTCCAAAAAAATGAACAAATGTAATTCAATTAGTTGTGTGACTTGCTTTTAGAGTATGATTCATCATTTTGATTGAATTTTCTAGGAGATGTAATTCAAGAAAACAAAACTGTAAATCTCCTGTCTTACGATTTGATATTTACACGCGAACTGGTGTAAAATTTAAAGGGACGGTTCTCTGTAACAATTGAATTGAACTTTCTCAACCCTTTTGATATCACGTTCGATTCAAATTGTCGATAATATTTAACACGCCCAACCTGTGGGTATAAGCCACACATAATGCTAAACTAGGCTCTCCAAAGCCCTACAGGAAAATTGACAAATTAGGCAAATACTCCACCTTTCAAACAACGACCAAAAATCACCCTTTTAATAGAATATCTAAACCATCTTTTGTCCTTTTTAACTTAGGGCTACGATACAAGCACCACTTCCCGCCTATATCACTATGGTAAATGAATTATGCTACGAAGTTGGTAAAAAAAATGGGTGCCTAAGAGGGCAGGAGGTGGGGTGCTCTCTCGGGAGGGAGAGGTGGGTGTCTGTTTAAGATGAATGTCGTCATTAACGACATGAAAAACAACTTCTGATGACGGATTTCAAGTTATTAACTCACATGATGTTCCTCATCCCTGATAATGTCAAAGATAGCCTTCAGCAACATTATTATATCTGATCGAAAAGCAATTATACAACCAGATTGGTCATTAGGCTACAGGTTCAAATACTGCGGAAGGATATAGTGAATTAGTCAGTAGTTAGCCGGAAGGTATATGATCAAAAAAAATATATACATATGGACTCAATCCAACAAAATATTTTTATTCTAGTCTGTGTTAATTTTAGAAATCCTCTTTCCCCCTCCCATTAACATGCATATTTTGAACTAAATTTTGGTCTTGACTTAGAATTTGATGTCTGAAATTGCATTTTTTCATATTTTTTGAGATAATAATTCTAGAAATAGTTTTATGTACAATGACAGTCAACCGTTAATGTAAAGTTAAGTACATGTGTATATTTTTTAATGATGTAAAATGCTATTTGATTTAATTCAATTTTATTTGTTTCCTCATTTTGGAACTTAATCTCCGTACAATCTGAATTATAATTTGAAATTACGTAAGATTCCTTAAACTGTTTTCCAAAGCTGTAGTGGAGACGTTGCTTGACGTGGCTTAATGTGTGAAACGCTTACTTGAGTTGTCCTTGGTTGAGATCGTTCCTTTTACATTAATTTGTGCATCACGCTTCCTCAAGTCAATTGAAAATTTTTAAAACTTGTCTTTACTCAACATCTGAAAAGTATATAGGCCACACCCTTGCCATTGGCTTGCAGAATTTCCTCATTGCCCACAACATGGCTTTACATGTTCAAAATAGAATCAAATACTAGTAATATGGGATGTTCAACTCATTTCATTCCATTTCTAATGCAAGTGACAAATTCTATTTCGTTTCTGTATGAACGTGTATTGCCTTATATTGCCTTATATTGCCTTTAGAAAAAATCCCGAAGCTGAACGGATAAATTGTAACATTTTTAGATTATACTGATACTCTGAATAAACCATTAATAATTTATCAAACTTTATATATCATAATTCAGTTTGTTATGTAACGAACCGTTATATCACCAATCTTTAATGGCATCTGCCTACACTGGTGCATATATGGATGAAAACCAAACGGTTCAAACTCCCTGGAGTTAAGGTGATTATGTAATTATTTCTCAGGGGCAATAACATAACTGGTAACTGTTATATCTTAAAAATTGACTACGTTGTTTATGCATTGTCTTCTTTGCCACGTGAAGAGATCGTCAAGAGATCAATTTTCACCATTCCAATTTCCATATATGTCTGTAGTTCCTGCAATTCCACCAAACCGATGTGTTTGATGAAGTCACAAATCGCAAATGGCGAATTGTGATACACGCATATTTGCGATGTTGTTGAAGTTGTTCATAGTATATTATGCTTTTGTTTGTGCTTGAACATTGTCAGGAACCGCGGTAGCTCAGTTAGAATTTTTCTAACTTGAACGTCCAGTGTTCAATCATGGCAAAGGTCGAGATGAACTTTCAGATTTTTCAAACCGGTTGAAGGTGATGAAGGTCAAATGGACTGTCATGGAAGAAGCGTCTAGTCGTTCAATTATCCGAGGACCCGTGTGCAACAGGCTGTACACGTTAAAGATCCCCCAGCAGTTGGAAATCGCAAAAGAGTAGGCTAATGCCGCTGTCCTGGCAATAATTTCCCTCATTTCACACTACATGACGCTGACCGTCTTCATAAGCCCATAAGGTGCAGAAGAGTAGGACGTAAGACTGCATTTTCATTTTCACTTTGAACATTTTGTCAAATATAATCCTTGTTCGTCCAAACTTGAATAGGGAGGGAAGAGGAAATGATGGAAAGGGGAAAATAGGAGGGGAATGATTGACGGTGATTTCCAGCTCCCCTCGTACCACTGAATCTTAAGATTCGTGGCACGAATCAGTCTGACAGTGAACTATAGCAATTAAATACAGCAGATATAATTTGATATAATTTATTACTATAACGTTATCAACTTTCAATAACGGAATAATTGTTATATCTAGGCAATATGTTGGCAAGAGATATGAATCTATAATCGCCAGTGGAATCTCATTGATCACAGAGCTGTTGTTGTAGACGAGCCCGTCTTTCAGAAGGAACAGAAATGGAATATTCACTATGGAGTTACGTGGTGATAAATAATGTGATATGCATTGTCAATTACACCATGTAACATAGCTGATGGTTCAATATTGATAAATAAAATATTTCAAAATTATCTATGTTCTGTTTGACATGTCCTTGTTTAGCAACGGACCCTTATGAGACTAATACACCCAAATAAACCTTAAAAATGCGCTTGGACGCTTTTTCCACCTATTTGCGATATTGTGATATTTAAAAGCGCTATTAAAATGACGTTAATTATACAACACCATTATATACACAATTTGATAACAAAGTTGAGACTGGATAGTCAAGTTAATCACCGAGCCACCCTACTTTTTATTAAATATAACTTGTCAAATTTATCGTTTTGTATTACATATCTAAAACCAATAAGGACACGAATGTTTTCTCTCAATCAACATTTTGGGAGTAATTAGAGGCTTTGTAGTCAAGTTTAAAAAGTCGTTAGCTTATATTTTCCCCTCATGAAAAGAATGAAGAGCAAGCCTTTGCGATTTAAAAGAGAAGGGGGGGGGGTCGAGTTAATAGTAAGGTTTCTAGGGGGAGGGGTATACGTAAGATTTCTAGGGAGAAAGGGGTAATAGTAAGGTTTCTAGGGGGTAAGGGGTAATAGTAAGGTTTCTAGTGGGAAAGAGGTAATATTAAGGTTTCTAGGGGGAAAGGGGTAATAGTAAGATTTCTAGGGGGAAAGAGGTAATATTAAGGTTTCTAGGGGGAAAGGGGTAATAGTAAGATTTCTAGGGGGAAAGGGGTAATAGTAAGATTTCTAGGGGGAAAGGGGTAATAGTAAGATTTCTGGGAAAAAGGGGTAAAAGTAAGATTTCTAAAGGGAAAGGGGTAATAGTAAGATTTCTAGGGGGAAAGGGGTAATAGTAAGATTTCTAGGGTGTGGGGTATACTTAAGATCACTAGGTAGAAAGTGGTAATAATAAGGTTTCTAGAGGGAAAGAGGTAATAGTAAGATTCTTAGGGGAAGAAGGATAATAATGCAGTCGATTACGAATCCTGTAAGGGGCAATAGTAAGAAAATGGTTGATATATCCTCTACATTAAATGGAACCAATGTAATTATCCTACACGTTCCACTAGTCTTTTGCCAAAGTTTGAAATTAATCAGCCAGATCACTGGCTGGAATGAATACTTCTGATTAAATACAAACCCTCCAATCTGTCTCAGACTGATTCACTTCATGTCCAAGGAAATCAAACCGATTTATTCAACACATTACTTTTGTCGATTTATCATGAAAGTGTCTCCGTGTATTCAAGAAATCAAATCATCGTCACTTATAATGGACATCTCTCAAATGAATTCTCCAATTATGTCCAAACTGGTTTATCATAAAACCACAGAATTGGTCTGTCAGTAAATTAGCCAGCTTCATTATACATCCCAGGAATTGATGGTGACGGTGGAGAGAGTGGTGAATTGGATCATCAAGTACTAGGCAGAGTAACGAAAATTTTTTTCTCGGCGAAGCAGACACCATTCCTACCAAGAAGGTGGGAAAAATAGTTGGGAGAGAGGTTACCCAGATGTACCAGACAGTAATTGTGTTAGTAAAGAAGGGTTGATTTGATTACCATCTCGGTAAAAGACGTACTAAAAAGGTTATTGTGGTGGTAGTGAAGGTAAATTTGGTTCCACATCGTGATCATAGACGTACCAGAAAGTAATTGTGGTGGTAGAGAGGTCTAATTATAATCTATCTTGGTTATAGGGGTACCAGAGGTAATTGTGGTGGTAGAGAGAATTGTTCATTGGATTACCAATCGTGGGCAAAGACGTACCAGAAAGTAATTTTGATTGAGAGAGGGTAGGTGGGATTCTCTAGATTCATTTTGGAAGTAGCAGAAAGTAATTGTGGTGATTATCCAGGAAGGGACTCAATTTAAGTGGAATTGCATGAACTATAGACGTCTGAATGAAATTTGGTTGGTATAAAGGGATGCTACCAGTGTCGCCTATACACAATAAAATTTGGAAAACCTCTTAACAATTCCTTTAACTGACCTGAATACTGGTTAAAATTCCAGACTTAACACAAAGCAGTAACTATTTAGATAGTGAAGATTAGCTTTG